>CATOHG010000016.1:627500-640885 GCA_951800055.1 Cenopis cana | reverse complement strand
CTGGCGTCCTGAAATGCAGCTGAAGTAAACGCAGTGCCACGGTCAGATATACGTGGTATCATAAAATCGTTGAACAAACTGTCCAACATTCTAACTACGTTTTTTTTAAGGGTTCCCTCATCAGTCCCTCCTATTCTAACGTCACCTTTATCTAAAGGTTGTCGTTCGTTTTCGTCCTGGTCAGATTGGACGACTTCACTTCCGGTACCTGGTAGACTAGCTATTAACATGCCCGCCTTGAATTGAAGAGGTGCATTAGTTAAAGAAGTGACAAATATGCAATATACTGCTAAGGACAAATATGCAATAAACCCTGTAACAGCCTTGGTGTAAGTGATACTCTTAGTTCGGACTTGCTCTGGTACCTCTCTCTGAATAAACATTACCAGTATACGCGACTCCTTCGAGTGCACTGCCACCAACCCTCCTTTATATATAGTAACATTTTAGAGACGTAAAAGTTGAGGGTCTGGTCTCGATTCTGGGGATCGTTAATAGGAGTATGATAGAAAAACAGTCACTCATTGTCCTTCAGTAAAGTCACCGACGTCAATTCTGTGAAATCCTGTCCTATTAACAATGAGACGTGCATGTCAAAACATCCAGGTCAGTATCAATCTCATCAACCCTAATTTGAAGAGTGGCCTTGAATTTAGGGATAACGGTTGAATTGCCAAAGGTAGGTAGGTATTGTAGGTAATCGTTCGCCTGTGCTTTCAGTCAAACCTAATGCGACTGCATCCAAATACCGAATACTTCCGAAATCAATAAAGGCATTTAACATTGTGCCATTAAACGCACACATTATTATTAAACTTATCATTTGCCGCATCGGCCGTGCTGTTGCAAAGAGGTATGTATAGCGTCGTTAAAGTTACTTTCGGATGCTCTCGGTTTCGTAATCTGGTTGTCTCCAGGATCACGCAACGTAACAACGTCATCGTCTATTATAACTTGAAGCAGGTGCTTACCCGTCTGAAAGGAAGGTTCCTTTCAGACGGGTGCGTGTTTTGGCCAAGGCTTTCACTACTTGTTTGCAAAGGCTTCCTAGTGCAATTTTCAATATTATGCCCTACCCTACAGCACTTTTCGCATTTCTCAATCGGCTTACTACAATTTTGATAGATATGTCCGCGCCCATTGCAATTCATACGGACTGCATCAGTTCCCCGTTATACTCATAGCATTTCTACCAGAAAAATTACCGCGCAATTGATGTTTCTTTTAACCACCTACTGCTGATTGAACTCACGTCAGCGTCCTCAGACTGCGAGGGCTGTTGTGATGCTAAATAGTTCAACAGATCCTCTGGTTCCTCACATTTAAGAGCCTGAGCCCCGTTTCTGACGGAACTGTCCGTGATCCCATAGATTACGCAATCGACCGCTTTACGACCGACAATCTTGCACCGACTTAACAACGATAACTTGTCGTAACAATAGTCTCTCAATGTCTCATCTGTACGAGATTTTCGGTTCAACATTTCGTCTAATACTTTACCATAGTATACATCGTTTGGAAAAGCCTACTTTAATTTACTCTGCCAGACGTCCCACGACGAGCTAAGCGAGAACCAACTCTTAGCCAACTGCCGGAACTTCGGTTGACACTCCCGCTCTGCTTCTTTTGGTAGGTGTCCTTTCACCCTCACTTGACGATGAAGATCTTTTCCGCCTCCGTCTCGATTGCTTCGGCCGCTTCGGAGTATAACTCTCGCCTTCTGTATCATCTGAAAATTGTAGCGCATTTTATGCTCTTTCTCTGAAGCATGTCTACCTAGTTTGACTACAGCGCTGTATTTTGAAACTTCTTTACTTGACTTTACTGGACTTTATTTGACTTTACTGGACTTTATTTGACTTTATTTGACTTTACTTGACTTTAATTGACTTGACTTTACTTTACATGACTTTACTTTACTTTACTTTTGACTTTACTTTACTTTACTTGACTTTATTTGACTTTACTTTACTATACTTTACTTTCCTTGACTCTGCTTAACTCTGCTTGGCTCTGCTTCGCTCTGCTTGGCTTTGCTTGGATTTACTTGGCTTGACTTTACTTGATTACTAAACTTTACTAGACTTTACTAAAGCTATACTTGAGCTTTACTAGAGCTTTACTAGACTTTACTAAAGCTATACTAGAGCTTTACTAGAGCTTTACTAGACTTTACTAGAGCTTTACTAGACTTTGCTAGACTTTGCTAGACTTTGCTAGACTTTACTAGAGCTTTACTAGACTTTACTAGAGCTTTACTAGACTTTACTAGAGCTTTACTAGACTTTACTAGAGCTTTACTAGACTTTACTAGACTTTACTAGACTTTACTAGACTTTACTAGACTTTACTAGACTTTACTAGACTTTACTGGACTTTACTAGAGCTTTAATAGACTTTAATAGAGCTTTACTAGACTTTACTAGAGCTTTACTAGACTTTACTAGAGCTTTACTAGACTTTACTAAAGCTATACTAGAGCTTTACTAGACTTTACTAGAGCTTTACTAGACTTTGCTAGACTTTGCTAGACTTTACTAAACTTTACTACAGCTTTACTAGACTTTACTAGACTTTACTAGACTTTACTAGACTTTACTAGACTCTAGACTTTACTAGACTTTACTAGACTTTACTAGACTTTACTAGAGCTATACTAGACTTTACTAGAGATTTACTAGACTTTACTAGACTTTACTAGAGCTTAACTAGAGCTTAACTAGAGCTTTACTAGACTTTACTAGACTTTACTAGACTTTACTAGACTTTACTAGACTTTACTAGACTTTACTAAACTTTACTAGACTTTACTAGACTTTACTAGACTTTACTAGACTTTACTAGACTTTACTAGACTTTAAGTTGACTTTACCGGGCTTTACCGAACTTTACCGGACTTTACTGGACTTTACCGAACTTTACCGGATTTTACCGGACTTCACCGGACTTTACCGGACTTCACCGGACTTTACCGGACTTTACCGGACTTGACTTCAAGGTCCACTGACCCTATGCGCAGCACACCTACATGTCTACACATCCTATGTAAACAACACACCTACATGGCTGTCGGCACAGTCCATAAGCAGCACACTTACATGGCTGCAAACAGCACACCTTCATAGCTGTTAACTCAATCCATAAGCAGCACACTTACATGGCCGCAAACAGCACACCTACATGGCTGTTAACTCACTCTATAAACAGCACACCTACATGGCCGCAAACAGCACACCTACGTGGCTGTTAACTCACTCTATAAGCAGCACACCTACAAGGCCGCAAACAGCACACCTACGTGTCTGTTAACTCACTTTATAAGCAGCACACCTTCATGGCCGCAAACAGCACACCTTCATGGCTGTTAACTCAATCCATAAGCAGCACACCTGCATGGCCGCAAACAGGACACCTACGTGGCTGTTAACTCACTCTATAAGCAGCACACCTACATGGCCGCAAACAGCACACCTACATGACTGTTAACTCACTCTATAAGCAGCACACCTACATGGCCGCAAACAGCACACCTACATGGCTGTTAACTCACTCTATAAGCAGCACACCTACATGGCCGCAAACAGCACACCTACATGGCTGTTAACTCACTCTATAAGCAGCACACCTACATGGCCGCAATCAGCTCACCTACATGGCTGTTAAATCACTCTATAAGCAGCACATCTACATGGCTGCATGACAGAAAAACAAAGAAAAGAAACATTTATTCGTGACAACACAAAACACTTATTACAAAACTGGCTTTAGCCACGAAATGGTCACAACTCAGTGCTGTAAACAGCACACCTACATGACTGTCTACTCACTCTCTAAGCAGCATACCTACATGGTTGCACTTATGTAAGCAGCGCACCTACAGCAGCTGTCTACTAACTCTATAAGCGGCACACCTACATGGCCGCGTACTTCGTTATTTGTTTTAGCGTTCCGTAATTAAATAGGTCAACGCTTCGAATATTAACAATTCCATTGTCATGCACTAAGTATTAGATTTAGTTGGGGTTTTCTTAATTGGCCACGATTGACATGTACGAGTATGTACTCTTTCGGAACGATTCTACCAATCAACGTTATAACGTAATTAATTGGAAACTGTTATCAATAATGTAACATCATTTTACACTTGTGGGTGCAGTTCTGAATAATTATTATGAAAGTATTTATAAGACATTTAAAATTACTTAACTGCGTCCCATGGCGCGCGGGCACACGTTCACTTCTGATATGTTAAAACTTCGAAGATCTCTTGAATAATTTATTCGCTTATACTGGAAGTTACAATCACTCGTACACGTTTATGGTCTAACTTAAACTAAAACACGTCTTCAAAGTATACTCAACCACGTCTACACTTTAGCACGGTTAACCAAGAAGAGCCCAGAGAAACATTCCCTCCTTTTTAAGACCACCCGCCATCTTTTTTTTAAGTCGTAATGGCGGTGAAGTACCCTCAAACTTAATTAAAAGTGCAACTTAAATTAAAATTAACTACACTAATCATGAAATCATTACAATATAAACATTGATTTCTGAACGTATCCTTCCCATCCTTTCCTTTACCTCAAGTTGGCAACTTCACTTCCGGTGCCGAATATCTGTGACGTCACGTCCAGTCGCCATATTGCATAAAAAACTTAAACATCGCGCGCGCGCATCTCTGCTTCAAAAAATATAAAACCTCAATTAAAACCTCTTAAAATCATATATAATACCGCATAAAATATCAAATAACAAGTGAATACGTGAAAAACCTAAAATCAGTGACTGGATCGTCTTGAAGCTTCACCAGGTACCTACATCTTCAGCATCGCATCGAACACGAGGTAATCCATTTTCATCCCGTCTAACTTTCCTCCATTCCGCTTCAGTGGCCGGAGGGTTAGAACCCCTGATTTGTATAACATTGATACCTAATACCTACTATGTATAATTGGTAAAGAGGCATATAACATTTATAAGTGTTCATGCGGTAATCTACTTTCGAAGGAAATGTAAATATAATTAAGATACTATGTAATTCTAAAACCTAGATATAAATTAAATCTAAAATATAAAACTAGACTATGTTATGTAGTGTTTCTTTATACATTTAATATACTATTACCAACGCCGTAATGTAAGACAGAGACGGCAAGACTCTCTGTCTCGCTTGCTGCGCCTACGTCACAACCCCGCCACGCACCGGCCGAGCAAGGAGGTGGGGAACAGCACCAGAGCGCCGAGAGCCTCCACTTCTAGCCAGCGCTCGTTGGGATCGGAAGATTAGTTAGGACTCGTAGACCATCATTTTCGTAGCGTACTGACCGTGATTAACGTAACCCGTGCTAATTATAAATTCTTATTTAACTTGTAATAAATTCGTTGATTTAGTCGTTTGTTTAATTCCTTATACACCCTGATCCATAAGATCAGAAGGTGGGATATGATATTCACGCGAGTGGCATCCAGACAGTTATTTATCCGTTTGAATAATTTAAACCGTTTTCCGTTAACTGACGCGTTCCCTTTGTTCTTTGTTCGATTGCAGATATTGGTGATGAATACTTATAGTTGCAATTCGTATAATAGTTTTCGGGTTGAATAATAATTAAGTGCTTTTAATTACTGTGCTTGTTAATCTAAATCGTTTTAAACTATTCGTATTGCGTACTTATAGCTAAATAGGTGTTTCGAGTTCGATGATTGCTTAATAGCTATTTTGCGGCTTGCTAATACTTGCACTTTGTACACGTAACGGTTTTAACTATTGTGCTTCTAATTTGAAAAATAAAATAATAGCTGAAGATGATTGATTTTAACCGTTGTTCTATTATGCGCTATTTAGTTGTACGTTAGTACGTTACGCTTTCATAAATCGTGCTTACTGATTTTATTTAGATTGCTGCTTGTGCAAACATTAATTAAATTAGTTCTTCAGATTCCTGTTTAAGCAAAATGTCTGAAGGTAGATCGAGAAGCAGGCACAAAGGACGTAGTAAGAGTAAAAGGCGGGCTACGGAATCTGATGTAGTGTTAGGTGAGATTTTAGAGAAATTGGGGAAAATCGTAAATAGGTTGGAGCCTCCGTCCCCAACGCAGCGCCCGCTTTCGTCGGTATCAGAATCTCGTGCTGTTTCTGCTTCACAGCGACCAACTACACCACCGTTGCCGCCTCCGGTGGTACCGCCGCCGCCGCCAAGCGTACCTGCTTCTGCGGGTGACGACATATCCGTGGTCAGCGGCCGCCCAGCAGCGACCGAGCAGACCCAGGCCTCCGTCGCGGCTACGCTTGGTGACGTCCCCGGCGACGAGGTAACGGAGAGGATCGTGGGAACGCTGTCGTCGTTGTTACAAGTAAGACCGACCCATTATTATATTTCTAACTTTGATCCGCAAATACATGACTTTGATGTTTGGTGTGCAGAGGTGGACCGCGCGCGCGAAAGAAATCGCTGGGCCGATAATGAGTGTTTATCACGTGTTGCAAATTGCTTAAAAGGTGACGCGCGTTCGTGGCTCAATGAGTGGGTGACGAACGACCGCACCTGGAGTAATTTTAAAGTTGAATTTCGGTCCCTCTGTCCACGAAGCGTTGATGTGGCAACTGTGCTTTATGATGTGATGCGTACCGATTCGAGAGGTTTCCCTACATATGCAGAATATGCACGTCGGATGCTGCTGCGTTTAAATATTGTGACCGGTTTGGCGGACGACCTCAGAACTGCTATAGTTCTTAGAGGTATTACTGACTCAGAGATTAAAGCAGCTGCCACTAATGCGAAGCTTAAACCAAATCAGATTGTAGAATTTCTGTCTGTATTTGTAAAGCCTAAGACTGAACCGCGCGTTGTTTCCCATGATCCTGCCCGTTCTACTAGTAGGTCCGCAGTTTCAAATACGCGTAAAAATGAGCTGAGTAGGTCGGAGAATGGATTGAAATGTTTCAGTTGTGGTGGTATAGGTCACAAGCGTATCAATTGCTATAAGAAACCCCGATTAGAGAGTACTGATACAAATGGTGGTGATCGTAACGCATCCGCACCTGCCCCTAATACAAATGCGAATATGGCACCGTCGCCTATACCGAGCACTGGCAATAGATCTTCGATTACTTGTTCGTACTGTCATAAGCCCGGTCATAATGCTGGATCCTGCTTTGCGAAGCAGCGCGCAGAAAACAAATGATAAGCACCCTAATAATGTTAACTTCTAACGATGACGTTATAGCGGCAGTAATAGAGGGAGTGCCTTTGGATGTTCTTATAGATACCGGTTCATGCATTTCCCTGCTATCGAGATCGGCTCTTAAACGCTTTGTTTGCCATCACGTTTCCATGCACATATAGTGATTAATAAGTGACTTCTCTGTCGTTCATCAGCGGCACTGCATCCTCACCCCTCACGACCGGCGCCATTGCGGTTAAATTGACTAGTAGCGACCCTCTCAACTTGACAAAGTGCAATTTTCTAGCGACAGATATCGATTACAGGACGGCTCATTAGTAGAAGTCAGGTACGGCCGAGTCCGCGAAAAGTTCAGGCTTTGAGTGATGCACCCCGTCCAGCAAATGTTAAAAAGGTACGCCAGTTTTCGGGCCTCGCTGGATATTTTCGCCGATATATTTCCGGTTTCTCGCAGAAGACGGCGTGCATTGCTAGGCTTACGCGATGAGGTGCATCTTTTATCTGGGGAGCCGAGCATTCCGAGAGTGTTATATTCCAAAGGGTCACAGGTTCAGCCTGCTTAGGATTTTTCATGACTAGCATGACCATATTGGGATTGACAAAACGATTGAACTCATTGAGACATTTTTGGTTTCCCGGGCTTAGGGCATTTGTTCGAAAGTACATTGGGCATTGTCTTGTATGCTTAACTTGTACAAGGATTACACTAGCGCCTCATCAGCCGATTGAATCATGGTCTAAGCCCGACACCCTTTTCGCCAACACATATGTACGTACTAGGTCTATTACCGGAATCTAAAGTGAATCAAATACGTTCTCATAGCTGTAGATTAATTGTCTCGACAAGACGCGGAAGACTTAAAACGTGTATTTACGAATGTCATATCTTTGTTTGGTACACGCAGCTTATTGTTAGCGATCGCGGCAGAATGTTTGAATGTAACAGCTTGCAAAATTGGGTATCAAAGTTAGTTTGTAAATGCTGTTTCATCAATAACTTGATTTAGAGTAGAAGTCAATAACAGAGGCAGTGAATGGTCCGATGCCCTACTCGTATGGCTTGTTCAGTTGATTTTAATTTTACTAAAAGCGCTGCTACTAATGAATCCCCGCTCAAATTGCTTGTAGGTGTTGATGCTACCACACCAGTTTTGCGCTCTCTGGTCTGTGACTTTGCTCTCGAGAAAACTAGCGGAAATCGTGAGGCTCTGATGGTACTGAAGAGACAGCGTGTGAGCGAACGGTTGGCTGCTAAGTGTAATGTAAGGCGGCGAGACGAAGTTACTAATAAGAGTCGTAAACTACCGCGTGCTTATAAAACTGGCGATTTTGCTTTTGTTATTAAACAAGCGCAGAGCACAGGCAAATTTGATTCTGGTATGAGGGGTCCCTACAAGGTGGTTTCGGTACGAACTTGACCTGCTGTCCGGTTCATATGGGAAGCGTACGCGGGCTGCCGCGGAGTATATGGTACCGTGGCGTGGACAGTGGACCCCAAAGATGTGTGCGACGTTCTTTGAATGTGAGTAGTAATTAGTAGCTTCTTTTGTACATCATTTTGATGTTATGGGGTGCGGCTTTTAGCCGGCAGACTGTGGCCATGTGTTGGGTAGCAGTGCGATTCGTCGTGGCAGACTACGATACTCTGTATCTGTAGTACGGCTTTGTAGCCGGCAGACTGCACTCATGTGGTGGGTGGCAGTACGCCCTTTCGAGGGTGGCAGACTACGATACTCTGTATCTGTAGTACGGCTTTGTAGCCGGCAGACTGCACTCATGTGTTGGGTGGCAGTGCGCCCTTACGGGGCGGCAGACTACGGTACTCTGTACCTGTAGTACGGCTTGGCCAGCCGGCAGGCTGTACTCATGTTTGTGGGTGACAGCGTAGGTAATCTTTTTCGGGACGGAATGACATTTATTTTTGGGCTAGTTGCCGGGCAGACTGAACCTTGTTGTGGGTAACAGTGTCACTCCGTTCCCGGCAGACTGCACTTCTAGGGGAGTAGCAGTGCGACGTGCAGTCGCGTTATTTTTTTTATTTTGTTTTGTGGCCATAGTAACTTCAGAGTGTGTGACTATGTATGCGTGAACAGTATGTGAATGTGAGCATAGTTGCTTTGAGGTATGAATAGGTCTTGTTATAGATTTCATTTGTCACATTGTGACTGTTGTTTATGTGAAAGACTGTATGAAAGGTAATCTTGCGTCATAGTGGCTAAGTGCGCGCAGACATTATCACGCAAGAATTTTGTTCGGTTTGAATGCAATTATGCTGTGTACAAAGCTAAGCTGGTTATAAAAGATCTTGTTTTCTCTGCTTACAGCCGATGAGCACCCTGATGACAACCAATTTCTTGAATGTGGGGCGAACGAGGACGTTTCGCAGTCAGGAACGGCCGTATTACCAACGCCGTAATGTAAGACAGAGACGGCAAGACTCTCTGTCTCGCTTGCTGCGCCTACGTTACAACCCCGCCACGCACCGGCCGAGCAAGGAGGTGGGGAACAGCACCAGAGCGCCGAGAGCCTCCACTTCTAGCCAGCGCTCGTTGGGATCGGAAGATTAGTTAGGACTCGTAGACCATCATTTTCGTAGCGTACTGACCGTGATTAACGTAACCCGTGCTAATTATAAATTCTTATTTAACTTGTAATAAATTCGTTGATTTAGTCGTTTGTTTAATTCCTTATACACCCTGATCCATAAGAATACTTAAAAACCTATTCGATGAATACCATTATATGCATGTATAAAATAAATAAATCAAGGTATTCTAAATATTGTCCTTTCTAGTTAAAGTGTCTTCTACACAGCAATGAGCTATAGCTCACTGTTATGATTAAGTTATTCATTTCTTTGTATTGTTAACGATAGATAATGAAGTAATAATGCAATGTATTAATATTTAGCGATTAATAATGTTTCATGTTAATGTAGTACGACTTGTTAGCTCGAAGTACGGTCACATCTGGAAGAAAGCACGAAACTTGGTATGCATGTAGCTTAAATTTTTGTGTTTCAAAAATTTTAGGGAAACACGTTGACAGACCTTTTTTCCCCCCCCTCCCCACTTTTGTGTGCCGAATTACAGTTTTTTTTTTTAATTTTATTGAAAACGGCTGAAGCTAGGAGAAAACCGTCAATGGAAAAAATGTTCCTTATAAAAATATCTAAAAGTAATTCTTTGGATATATTTTGATTGGATCTATAGTTTTCAAAATATACGAGCATTCATTAGGGTAAGTACAGCAGAAAAGGTGCTAGAGGGCAGATTACTAACATTTTTGTGCGCATCGGGTTACAAGCAAGAAATTTGTACCATAGATAAAGAGTTCCGCAGTGATTCTTTTCAGATGTGGAGATTAGTTAGATTCGTCCCCTGTGCGCGGGGAGAACGGGGTGAATTGGATCAAGCACACCTTTTTTTCGTCTCATTCTCACTGATCAGTTAAGGCTACTATGGCTTGCAGGGTATCGTTTTCGTGTAAAACAGACATCAGGAATTCATTTTTAGGGTTCCTTACCCGAAAGCTCCAAGCGGAACCCTATTGTTGTGAGTTATACGTCCATCAGTCGTCTGTTTTACAGGTTTCACAGCCAAACGGTTGGAGCTACAGGCTTCAAATTTTCACAGTATAAGCATCTTGTTGACCCGAAACCACACCAATTGTCAAAAAATATTTTTAATAATATTTGATGGGGGCTCCCATAGAGCTGAAGGGGGCGCAAAAATTTTTTTTTTTACCCACCCCATCGAGTGGGTTATCGTTATTTAGAGCTCATTGCGTAGATAAATATCGTATTTTTTGTTTAAAAAAAGATTTGAAAACAAAGGCGTGAGAAGTCAAGTCACTAAATTCCGCTTTCTTACAAAATTGGTGCTAAGATTTTTTAAACTTCCCATTGACCTGTAAACTTGAATTTTGGTAGTAATCTTTATTATTGCGTATATTTTACCAACAAATACAAAAAAAATACTAAAACTATTTTTTGTGATTTAAAAAAAAAAAAATTCCAACAAAAATTTTTTTTTCATTTTATTAGTATTTGTTGGTAAAATGTACGCAACAATAAACATCGTAACCTAATTTTAAGTTCGTAAGTCAATGGGAAGTTTTAAAAATCTTAGGGACAAATTTTGTAAGATAGCGGACTTTAGTGACTTCTCACGCCTTTGTTTTCAAATCTTTTTTTAAACAAAAAATACTATATTTATCTATGCAATGAGCTCTAAACAACGATACCCCACCCGATGGGGTGGGTAAAAAAAAAAATTTTGCGCCCCCCTTCAGCTCTATGGGAGCCCTCATTAAATATTATTAAAAATATTTTTATGTCACACCTGGCCCAAAAGTGGCCATTATCGCACCCTCCGCGCGCGAAAAAACCCACTTCCTGGCCAGGGGGTGACATAAAATTTTGTACTTACCACGGGCGATAATAAAGAAAGCCTCAGATCGCATATTTATCGCCCTTGCCTTCGGCTCGGGCGTAAAATACCTGCGATCTGAGACATTCTTTGTTTTATCGCCCTTGGTAAGTAATGTACTATTTGACAATTGGTGTGGTTTTGGGTCAACAAGATGCTTATACTGTGAAAATTTGAAGCCTGTAGCTCCAATCGTTTGGCTGTGAAACCTGTAAAACAGACGACGGACGGACGTATGACTCACAGCAATAGGGTTCCGCTTGGAGCTTTCGGGTAAGGAACCCTAAAAATGAATTCCTGATGTCTGTTTTACACGAAAACGGTACCCCGCAAGCCATAGTAGCCTTTACTGATCAGTGAGAAAGAGACGAAAAAAAGGTGTGCTTGGTCCAATTCACCCCGTTCTCCCCGCGCACAGGGGACGAATCTTAGTAATCTCCACATCTGAAAAGAATCACTGCGGAACACTTTATCTATGGTACAAATTTCTTGCTTGTAACCCGATGCGCACAAAAATGTTAGTACCTTTTCTGCTGTACTTACCCTAATGAATGCTCGTATATTTTGAAAACTATAGGTCCAATCAAAATATATCCAAAGAATGACTTTTAGATAATTTTATAAGGAAGATTTTTTTCCATTGACGGTTTTCTCCTAGCTTTAGCCGTTTTCAATAAAATAAAAAAATAAAACTGTAATTCGGCACACAAAAGTGGGGGGGAGGGGGGAAAAAAAGGTCTGTTAACGTGTTTCCCTAAAATTTTTGAAACACAAAAATTTAAGCTACATGCATGCCAAGTTTCGTGCTTTCTTCCAGATGTGACCGTACTTCTTCATAGTTTCGAGCTAACAAGTCGTACTAATGAAAGGTTTGTAAATGTTAAAGATGTGTAATTTACGTTAAAGCCATTTTATTAAAACGAAGGAGATGTAGTAATAATATTTAGAAGTGAGGGTAGACCATTTGATTAAATGTGTACCTACATATGAAAATATAATCAGTTGCATTTTGGATATCATGTTTCTCTTACTTGCTCCCCATTCTAAAATACTTCAGTGGGAACATTTTTTTTTAGGCATGTGTATTAAACTAGCAAAAAGCAGAGCTTTACGAGGGCTCGCGATGTTTTTTAGTACCTAATGATATTTATTTAGACAGTTTCTAAATAGAATTGAACGCCAACGCCAAAAACGCCTGAAGGTGTCATGCCTACAGACAGGGCTCGGAAACTGGTAAATTTTTAACACGCTTTTATTATGTAATGTGTGTGGTGAGCACACAAACAAATCCCTCGAGCTTTATGCCCTTGTGAGGGTTTTCCGACTAACTCAGGGGTTCTACTAGGGATCAAGCGGGAAGCGAGAGTCAAACACAAGTTTACAACTACAACAAATATGGGTCTTTTACGCCCTTTATTGATAACCAAACCTTAACCTATTAGAAAGCTACTCTACGGTCGGATTCACGCGAGTCTAGATTGTTACGGAAACGGCTACGTTAGTACGGACGGCGCTGTTAGTGGCGGTTGTGTGAATTAGTACGGAAGCCTGGGCTACGAGGATATCAACCCCGCCGCCTCGCGGCTATAGGAACCTAGAGCCCTGGGCGCGCGAGGGCGGTAGCCCTTACAGCCTCGGGAGGACTCTAGGGTGACTGGCCTAGTCTCGTGGCTAGCGAGGGGACGGAACCCCACTGCCTCCAAGGCTACCTAGGCCTTGGACGTCGAGGTGTAACCCCGCGGCATCTAAGACGGGGATTCTCCGGCGGAG
>CATOHG010000016.1:600000-622500 GCA_951800055.1 Cenopis cana | reverse complement strand
ATCCGAATTGAAATGAAACTGACATTGTAATAATACCTCTTGACATGAAATATTTCAATATAATATTATGAATAAATGTGTATGAGTATAAGCGATCATCTTAGCTCCTCTGGGCTGCTACCGCGAAGGGCATTCGAAATTTTCCCTCTTGCAAGTTTACACATAAGTGCGACAGAGAGAGGAACTTCGTTTGTGGTTTGCGGTAGCACTCCTGATGGTGTCGTCGTAAATGTGTGAGGACTTAAGTGTATATTTTTTAACATACCTATTTTTACGTAATAATATAATGTATGTACCTATAGGTGTATGTAGAAAAAATAATAACTACGTAGGTAATTTACTCACTCTTTATTTATATCCATATAATGCGCAGTGCGAGCAGGACACCACTATAGATTAGCATAGTGATATCTGGCTCGCATTGCGGAAACCGTCCGGAAACCGCATCAGTGTGTCAACCGCCTAACCAAAAAATGTAACGTCGCATGAACTCTTAAGTTTTCTAACAGATGGCGTTAGTAGTTACCGTTATTTCATGTCATGAAGCTATTGGTTTCATAACTTGGCTCAACAGATGGCGTTGGTATCGCAATATTTATTTTTCAAATTATAGTTGATAAATCGATTTTTTCGTGTTAGATAATCTAACACGAAAAAATTAGGGCTTCCATTCCGTAATTACGGAATTACGTAATTACGGACAGATATTTGACTTCTAATAATTACGTAATTCAAAGGTTAAATTCCGTAATTACGGAATTATGTATTACCACTTATTTGTTTAAAATATGCCTACTATTTCAGTCAAAAAATGGAAAAAGGTTTTATGAAATTGTAAATTAACGTATTATTAAATAACATAAAAGATTATGGGATATTATTTGGAGTTAGTACCTAGGTACCTCGACACATCACTAGCGAGAATGGACAGGATTGCGATGTAACCCTTTCGACTAGGTTACTCTGATGTCTGTGGACTAGATACAAGAAGGAGGTCCGACAGGGGCCAGGGGTGCATTATTTTACCGGGCGGGTGTTCGATGTGGTGGCTGGAATGGCGGAACAGATCAAAAACCTATTAATATCATATTACTATTTGGGGGTAGTGGCTATAATTGCGACCATTGCTGAACTATTGGGATCCTAAAAGTGGGTAAAGTCCTGCAAACTTAAAGAATTGCAGGATTTTGCTGAACTAGAGAAATTTAGTCTCTTCAGGGCACATGACGTGTTTGCCCAAGAAAGAGCTACGGCTGTGCATTAGGCTAGGGCAGTCAGTTAGGATGTGTGCAAGCGTCTCCTCCACTTCAATGCAGCGTCTGCACCTCCTTGTGTCACTCAATCCTAACGTGTGCATGTGCTTATTTAGTAAGCACCCTTACAAACACGCGTAGTCGGTCCCTGCTTAGCAATAGGCATCAGGGGACTCCTTTTTGTTAAAGGCCTTAAATAGCGCCTTGGAATGGTTCAGACATGGGAACTCTCTCTAGGCCTGAATGGTTTTGTAGAAACAGTAGATTTCCAGGGTTAGCTTGGTTAGATGTATGGGGATGCCGCAAAACGATTATGGCCCGCAATGCATCCCCTTCGCGCCCGCTCGTGCAAGCTCGTCAGCTCTTTCATTTCCCGCGATACCTAGCTGCATGCCCTGGGACGGGACCCACCGTAAAATAACCTTGTTTTTCGCTCCAAGGTTATTTAATGCTTCCCGGCAATTCAAGAGCACCGCCTGGCTATACGATTGAATATAAATGATATTGTTGAGATAATTGCTTTGCCGATTGGTTGTCGCACACTCTAAGATGGCGTATACCTCTACTTGGAAACTAGAGGAGTCCTTTCCCAGATTTTCAGATGATAGCAACTGGATTGAGTGCTAGAAGTAAATTTGTGGCATAAGTGAAATAAAATGAAATAAATGAACTTTATTCTGTAAGTAGGCCGCAATGGCACTTTTACAAGTCAAACCCTACTAGCGTTTCACAGAGGCCACTGCCGAGAAGAAACGCCGAAAGAAACTCGACAGTCAGCCATTTTCTCACAAAAATATGCTTATTACAATGATAATACTTAACCTACTTAAGATCAAGAAATCTAAGACACATAGAATTCAAAATTCAGAATTCAAACACTTATTCTGCAAACAGGCCACAAGGGCACTTTCACATGTCATAATGTTAATGTACAATTTTAAAAAAGTCTTACAATATAAGCATATGATAGATTTTTCATGAGAAAATATTAATTTACAATTTAAGAAATATATCAATATTACAAACATTACAATAATAGTAAAATTGAGAGATGTATAAGGTCTCAGTCTGAATAACAAAATTTAATATAATATCTCAAAGATGTAAATGGTCTCTGAGCGTCAAAATATTCTTAATAATGACTATTCTAACGTGCTTTGAGATGTACATGGTCTCAAAGCGTCATACCTACTTCGAAAGGGATATCGTACCAATTCATCGATTTTAGACCAGCACAATATTCGAATCAGACTGTCCACCATACTTGATCAATAACAACTGGTTGCCAATACAACAAATAAAACTTAAAGACGACCGTATTACTGGTAGAAGTTCCTCAAGCTGGACTGACCATATACGTTCAGCTCTTTGTTCTGAAAATTACACGTGGATGCTGCGATTTATTTAAATAATGGTGTTAAAAATAGTTTCCCTTAATTATAATTAATAATTATAACAAATACAAATTATTTAGAGATTTTTAATTTGAACTCCGGGTCAGTTACGTAATTACGTAATTACGTAATTCAACGTTCTAATTACGAAATCAATTACGTAATTGACAAATCCGTAATTTTGGAAGCCCTAGCTGTGATTTAATTTGTAATAAGACATTAATGTCGTTGTGTCCGGTGATAATGTCATCGACATATGTTTGTTGGCACAATACTTCCGCGGCCAAAGGAAAATCGTGTCCAAAACGCTTAGTTAATTCAAGCAGACACCTTGTCGCTATAAAGTTTGAGCACTTAAGACCGTACGTTAGCCTACACAATTGCAAACATTGTATCGGTGAGTTAACATCATCCCTCCAAAGGATGTTTTGTAATGGCCAATGTTCAGGATCAATCATAATCATCCTGAACATTTGCTTTATATCAGCAAGCAGTATATACTTAGGCAACCTAAACTGTATGAGTATGTCAAACAATTCCGCTTGGACAATTGAGCATAGTGAGATCCCATTCATCGATCTAGAAATAATGACAAAAAAATCATTTTTGAAATAATGGACCCAAGTTTATTCGGCTGCTGAGTCATATCGCCGAAACTAAACGAGGTAGGGCTCTACTAAAACCTGTTTCGAATAGCCTTTTAGATGCACAATAAGATGAGCATAGTGAGATCCCATTCATCGATCTAGAAATAATGACAAAAAAATCATTTTTGAACTAATGGACCCAAGTTTATTCGGCTGCTGAGTCGTATCGCCGAAACTAAACGAGGTAGGGCTCTACTAAAACCTGTTTCGAATAGCCTTTTAGATGCACAATAAGATGAGCATAGTGAAATCTCATTCATCGATCTAGAAATAATGAGAAAAAAATCATTTTTGAACTAATGGACCCAAGTTTATTCGGCTGCTGAGTCATATCGCCGAAACTAAACGAGGTAGGGCTCTACTAAAACCTGTTTCGAATAGCCTTTTAGATGCACAATAAGATGAGCATAGTGAGATCCCATTCATCGATCTAGAAATAATGACAAAAAAATCATTTTTGAAATAATGGACCCAAGTTTATTCGGCTGCTGAGTCATATCGCCGAAACTAAACGAGGTAGGGCTCTACTAAAACCTGTTTCGAATAGCCTTTTAGATGCACAATAAGATGAGCATAGTGAGATCCCATTCATCGATCTAGAAATATTGACAAAAAAATCATTTTTGAAATAATGGACCCAAGTTTATTCGGCTGCTGAGTCATATCGCCGAAACTAAACGAGGTAGGGCTCTACTAAAACCTGTTTCGAATAGCCTTTTAGATGCACAATAAGATGAGCATAGTGAGAACCCATTCATCGATCTAGAAATAATGACAAAAAAAAAAATTTTGAAATAATGGACCCAAGTTTATTCGGCTGCTGAGTCATTACGCCGAAACTAAACGAGGCAGGGCTCTACTAAAACCTGTTTCGAATAGCCTTTTAGATGCACAATAAGATGAGCATAGTGAGATCCCATTCATCGTTCTAGAAATAATGACAAAAAAAACATTTTTGAAATAATGGACCCAAGTTTATTCGGCTGCTGAGTCATACCGCCGAAACTAAACGAGGTAGGGCTCCACTAAAACATGTTTCGAATAGCCTTTTAGATGCACAATAAGATGAGCATAGTGAGATCCCATTCATCGATCTAGAAATAATGACCAAAAAATCATTTTTGAAGTAGTGGATCCAAGTTTTTTCGGCTGCTGAGTCATATCGCCGAAACTAAACGAGGTAGGGCTCTACTAAAACCTGTTTCGAATAGCCTTTTAGATGCACAATAAGATGAGCATAGTGTGATCCCATTCATCGATCTAGAAATAATGACAAAAAAATCATTTTTGAAATAATGGACCCAAGTTTATTCGGCTGCTGAGTCATACCGCCGAAACTAAACGAGGCAGGGCTCTACTAAAACCTGTTTCGAATAGCCTTTTAGATGCACAATAAGATGAGCATAGTGAGATCCCATTCATCGTTCTAGAAATAATGACAAAAAAAACATTTTTGAAATAATGGACCCAAGTTTATTCGGCTGCTGAGTCATACCGCCGAACCTAAACGAGGTAGGGCTCCACTAAAACCTGTTTCGAATAGCCTTTTAGATGCACAATAAGATGAGCATAGTGAGATCCCATTCATCGATCTAGAAATATTGTCAAAAAAATCATTTTTGAAATAATGGACCCAAGTTTATTCGGCTGCTAAGTCATATCGCCGAAACTAAACGAGGTAGGACTCTACTAAAACCTGTTTCGAATAGCCTTTTAGATGCACAATAAGATGAGCATAATGAGATCCCATTCATCGTTCTAGAAATAATGACAAAAAAATCATTTTTGAAATAATGGACCCAAGTTTATTCGGCTGCTGAGTCATACCGCCGAAACTAAACGAGGTAGGGCTCCACTAAAACCTGTTTCGAATAGCCTTTTAGATGCACAATAAGATTAGCATAGTGAGATCCCATTCATCGATCTAGAAATATTGACAAAAAAATCATTTTTGAAATAATGGACCCAAGTTTATTCGGCTGCTGAGTCATATCGCCGAAACGAAACGAGGCAGGGCTCTACTAAAACCTGTTTCGAATAGCCTTTTAGATGCACAATAAGATGAGCATAGTGAGAACCCATTCATTGATCTAGAAATAATGACAAAAAAATAATTTTTGAAATAATGGACCCAAGTTTATTCGGCTGCTGAGTCATTACGCCGAAACGAAACGAGGCAGGGCTCTACTAAAACCTGTTTCGAATAGCCTTTTAGATGCACAATAAGATGAGCATAGTGAGATCCCATTCATCGTTCTAGAAATAATGACAAAAAAAAACAATTTTGAAATAATGGACCCAAGTTTATTCGGCTGCTGAGTCATACCGCCGAAACTAAACGAGGTAGGGCTCCACTAAAACCTGTTTCGAATAGCCTTTTAGATGCACAATAAGATGAGCATAGTGAGATCCCATTCATCGATCTAGAAATAATGACAAAAAAATCATTTTTGAAATAGTGGATCCAAGTTTATTCGGCTGCTGAGTCATATCGCCGAAACTAAACGAGGTAGGACTCTACTAAAATCTGTTTCGAATAGCCTTTTAGATGCACAATAAGATGAGCATAGTGAGATCCCATTCATCGATCTAGAAATAATGCCAAAAAAAAACATTTTTGAAATAATGGGCCCAAGTTTATTCGGCTGCTGAGTCATTACGCCGAAACTAAACGAGGTAGGGCTCCACTAAAACCTGTTTCGAATAGCCTTTTAGATGCACAATAAGATGAGCATAGTGACATCTCATTCATCGACCTAGAAATAATGCCAAAAAAAAACATTTTTGAAATAATGGGCCCAAGTTTATTCGGCTGCTGAGTCATTACGCCGAAACTAAACGAGGTAGGGCTCCACTAAAACCTGTTTCGAATAGCCTTTTAGATGCACAATAAGATGAGCATAGTGAGATCTCATTCATCGACCTAGAAATAATGACAAAAAAATCATTTTTGAAATAGTGGATCCAAGTTTATTCGGCTGCTGAGTCATATCGCCGAAACTAAACGAGGTAGGACTCTACTAAAATCTGTTTCGAATAGCCTTTTAGATGCACAATAAGATGAGCATAGTGAGATCCCATTCATCGATCTAGAAATAATGCCAAAAAAAAAACATTTTTGAAATAATGGGCCCAAGTTTATTCGGCTGCTGAGTCATTACGCCGAAACTAAACGAGGTAGGGCTCCACTAAAACCTGTTTCGAATAGCCTTTTAGATGCACAATAAGATGAGCATAGTGAGATCTCATTCATCGACCTAGAAATAATGACAAAAAAATCATTTTTGAAATAACGGACCCAAGTCTATTCGGCTGCTGAGTCATATCGCCGAAACTAAACGAGGTAGGGCTCTACTAAAACCTGTTTCGAATAGCCTTTTAGATGCACAATAAGATGAGCATAGTGAGATCCCATTCATCGATCTAGAAATAATGACAAAAAATCATTTTTGAACTAATGGACCCAAGTTTATTCGGCTGCTGAGTCATATCGCCGAAATTAAACGAGGTAGGACTCTACTAAAACCTGTTTCGAATAGCCTTTTAGATGCACAATAAGATGAGCATAGTGAGATCCCATTCATCGATCTAGAAATAATGACAAAAAAAACATTTTTGAAGTAGTGGATCCAAGTTTTTTCGGCTGCTGAGTCATTACGCCGAAACTAAACGAGGTAGGGCTCTACTAAAAACCTGTTTCGAATAGCCTTTTAGATGCACAATAAGATGAGCATAGTGTGATCCCATTCATCGATCTAGAAATAATGACAAAAAAATCATTTTTGAAATAATGGACCCAAGTTTATTCGGCTGCTGAGTCATACCGCCGAAACTAAACGAGGTAGGGCTCTACTAAAACCTGTTTCGAATAGCCTTTTAGATGCACAATAAGATGAGCATAGTGAGATCCCATTCATCGATCTAGAAATAATGACAAAAAAATCATTTTTGAAATAATGGACCCAAGTTTATTCGGCTGCTGAGTCATACCGCCGAAACTAAACGAGGTAGGGCTCTACTAAAACCTGTTTCGAATAGCCTTTTAGATGCACAATAAGATGAGCATAGTGAGATCCCATTCATCGATCTAGAAATAATGACGAAAAAATCATTTTTGAAATAATGGACCCAAGTTTATTCGGCTGCTGATTCATTACGCCGAAACTAAACGAGGTAGGACTCTACTAAAACCTGTTTCGAATAGCCTTTTAGATGCACAATAAGATGAGCATAGTGAGATCCCATTCATCGATCTAGAAATAATGACAAAAAAAAACATTTTTGAAATAATGGACCCAAGTTTATTCGGCTGCTGAGTCATACCGCCGAACCTAAACGAGGTAGGGCTCTACTAAAACCTGTTTCGAATAGCCTTTTAGATGCACAATAAGATGAGCATAGTGAGATCCCATTCATCGATCTAGAAATAATGACAAAAAAATCATTTTTGAAATAATGGACCCAAGTTTATTCGGCTGCTGAGTCATTACGCCAAAACTAAACGAGGTAGGACTCTACTAAAACCTGTTTCGAATAGCCTTTTAGATGCACAATAAGATGAGCATAGTGAGGTCCCATTCATCGATCTAGAAATAATGACAAAAAAAAACATTTTTGAAATAATGGACCCAAGTTTATTCGGCTGCTGAGTCATACCGCCGGAACTAAACGAGGTAGGGCTCTACTAAAACCTGTTTCGAATAGCCTTTTAGATGCACAATAAGATGAGCATAGTGAGATCCCATTCATCGATCTAGAAATAATGACAAAAAATCATTTTTGAACTAATGGACCCAAGTTTATTCGGCTGCTGAGTCATATCGCCGAAACTAAACGAGGTAGGGCTCTACTAAAATCTGTTTCGAATAGCTTTTTAGATGGACAATAAGATGAGCATAGTGAGATCCCATTCATCGATCTAGAAATAATGACAAAAAAAAACATTTTTGAAATAATGGACCCAAGTTTATTCGGCTGCTGAGTCATATCGCCGAAACTAAACGAGGT
Source organism: Cenopis cana (assembly GCA_951800055.1). Lineage (NCBI taxonomy): Eukaryota > Metazoa > Arthropoda > Insecta > Lepidoptera > Tortricidae > Cenopis > Cenopis cana. The sequence goes on along the minus strand of CATOHG010000016.1, from coordinate 614,199 downwards.
AGGGCTCTACTAAAATCTGTTTCGAATAGCCTTTTAGATGCACAATAAGACGAGCATAGTGAGATCCCATTCATCGATCTAGAAATAATGACAAAAAAATCATTTTTGAAATAATGGACCCAAGTTTATTCGGCTGCTGAGTCATACCGCCGAACCTAAACGAGGTAGGGCTCTACTAAAACCTGTTTCGAATAGCCTTTTAGATGCACAATAAGATGAGCATAGTGAGATCCCATTCATCGATCTAGAAATAATGAAAAAAAAAATCATTTTTGAAATAGTGGATCCAAGTTTTTTCGGCTGCTGAGTCATTACGCCGAAACTAAACGAGGTAGGGCTCTACTAAAACCTGTTTCGAATAGCCTTTTAGATGCACAATAAGATGAGCATAGTGAGATCCCATTCATCGATCTAGAAATAATGACAAAAAAATCATTTTTGAAATAGTGGATCCAAGTTTTTTCGGCTGCTGAGTCATACCGCCGAACCTAAACGAGGTAGGGCTCTACTAAAACCTGTTTCGAATAGCCTTTTAGATGCACAATAAGATGAGCATAGTGAGATCCCATTCATCGATCTAGAAATAATGACACAAAAATCATTTTTGAAATAATGGACCCAAGTTTATTCGGCTGCTGAGTCATTACGCCGAAACTAAACGAGGTAGGGCTCTACTAAAACCTGTTTCGAATAGCCTTTTAGATGCACAATAAGATGAGCATAGTGAGATCCCATTCATCGATCTAGAAATAATGACAAAAAAATCATTTTTGAAATAATGGACCCAAGTTTATTCGGCTGCTGAGTCATACCGCCGAACCTAAACGAGGTAGGGCTCTACTAAAACCTGTTTTCGAATAGCCTTTTAGATGCACAATAAGATGAGCATAGTGAGATCCCATTCATCGATCTAGAAATAATGACAAAAAAATCATTTTTGAAATAGTGGATCCAAGTTTTTTCGGCTGCTGAGTCATTACGCCGAAACTAAACGAGGTAGGACTCTACTAAAATCTGTTTCGAATAGCCTTTTAGATGCACAATAAGATGAGCATAGTGAGATCCCATTCATCGATCTATAAATAATGACAAAAAAATCATTTTTGAAATAATGGACCCAAGTTTATTCGGCTGCTGAGTCATACCGCCGAACCTAAACGAGGTAGGGCTCTACTAAAACCTGTTTCGAATAGCCTTTTAGATGAACAATAAGATGAGCATAGTGAGATCCCATTCATCGATCTAGAAATAATGACACAAAAATCATTTTTGAAATAATGGACCCAAGTTTATTCGGCTGCTGAGTCATTACGCCGAAACTAAACGAGGTAGGGCTCTACTAAAACCTGTTTCCAGTAGCCTTTTAGATGCACAATAAGATGAGCATAGTGAGATCCCATTCATCTATCTAGAAATAATGCCAAAAAAATCATTGTTGAAATAATGGACCCAAGTTTATTCGGCTGCTGAGTCATACCGCCGGAACTAAACGAGGTAGGGCTCTACTAAAACCTGTTTCGAATAGCCTTTTAGATGCACAATAAGATGAGCATAGTGAGATCCCATTCATCGATCTAGAAATAATGACAAAAAATCATTTTTGAACTAATGGACCCAAGTTTATTCGGCTGCTGAGTCATATCGCCGAAACTAAACGAGGTAGGGCTCTACTAAAATCTGTTTCGAATAGCTTTTTAGATGGACAATAAGATGAGCATAGTGAGATCCCATTCATCGATCTAGAAATAATGACAAAAAAAAACATTTTTGAAATAATGGACCCAAGTTTATTCGGCTGCTGAGTCATATCGCCGAAACTAAACGAGGTAGGGCTCTACTAAAATCTGTTTCAATTAGCCTTTTAGATGCACAATAAGACGAGCATAGTGAGATCCCATTCATCGATCTAGAAATAATGACAAAAAAATCATTTTTGAAATAATGGACCCAAGTTTATTCGGCTGCTGAGTCATACCGCCGAAACTAAACGAGGTAGGGCTCTACTAAAACCTGTTTCGAATAGCCTTTTAGATGCACAATAAGATGAGCTTAGTTAGATCCCATTCATCGATCTAGAAATAATGACAAAAAAATCATTTTTGAAGTAGTGGATCCAAGTTTTTTCGGCTGCTGAGTCATTACGCCGAAACTAAACGAGGTAGGGCTCTACTAAAACCTGTTTCGAATAGCCTTTTAGATGCACAATAAGATGAGCATAGTGAGATCCCATTCATCGATCTAGAAATAATGACAAAAAAATCATTTTTGAAATAGTGGATCCAAGTTTTTTCGGCTGCTGAGTCATTACGCCGAAACTAAATAAGGTAGGACTCTACTAAAATCTGTTTCGAATAGCCTTTTAGATGCACAATAAGATGAGCATAGTGAGATCCCATTCATCGATCTAGAAATAATGACAAAAAAATCATTTTTGAAATAATGGACCCAAGTTTATTCGGCTGCTGAGTCATACCGCCGAACCTAAACGAGGTAGGGCTCTACTAAAACCTGTTTCGAATAGCCTTTTAGATGCACAATAAGATGAGCATAGTGAGATCCCATTCATCGATCTAGAAATAATGAAAAAAAAATCATTTTTGAAATAGTGGATCCAAGTTTTTTCGGCTGCTGAGTCATTACGCCGAAACTAAACGAGGTAGGGCTCTACTAAAACCTGTTTCGAATAGCCTTTTAGATGCACAATAAGATGAGCATAGTGAGATCCCATTCATCGATCTAGAAATAATGACAAAAAAATCATTTTTGAAATAGTGGATCCAAGTTTTTTCGGCTGCTGAGTCATACCGCCGAACCTAAACGAGGTAGGGCTCTACTAAAACCTGTTTCGAATAGCCTTTTAGATGCACAATAAGATGAGCATAGTGAGATCCCATTCATCGATCTAGAAATAATGACACAAAAATCATTTTTGAAATAATGGACCCAAGTTTATTCGGCTGCTGAGTCATACCGCCGAAACTAAACGAGGTAGGGCTCTAGTAAAACCTGTTTCGAATAGCCTTTTAGATGCACAATAAGATGAGCTTAGTTAGATCCCATTCATCGATCTAGAAATAATGACAAAAAAATCATTTTTGAAGTAGTGGATCCAAGTTTTTTCGGCTGCTGAGTCATTACGCCGAAACTAAACGAGGTAGGGCTCTACTAAAACCTGTTTCGAATAGCCTTTTAGATGCACAATAAGATGAGCATAGTGAGATCCCATTCATCGATCTAGAAATAATGACAAAAAAATCATTTTTGAAATAGTGGATCCAAGTTTTTTCGGCTGCTGAGTCATTACGCCGAAACTAAATAAGGTAGGACTCTACTAAAATCTGTTTCGAATAGCCTTTTAGATGCACAATAAGATGAGCATAGTGAGATCCCATTCATCGATCTAGAAATAATGACAAAAAAATCATTTTTGAAATAATGGACCCAAGTTTATTCGGCTGCTGAGTCATACCGCCGAACCTAAACGAGGTAGGGCTCTACTAAAACCTGTTTCGAATAGCCTTTTAGATGCACAATAAGATGAGCATAGTGAGATCCCATTCATCGATCTAGAAATAATGAAAAAAAAATCATTTTTGAAATAGTGGATCCAAGTTTTTTCGGCTGCTGAGTCATTACGCCGAAACTAAACGAGGTAGGGCTCTACTAAAACCTGTTTCGAATAGCCTTTTAGATGCACAATAAGATGAGCATAGTGAGATCCCATTCATCGATCTAGAAATAATGACAAAAAAATCATTTTTGAAATAGTGGATCCAAGTTTTTTCGGCTGCTGAGTCATACCGCCGAACCTAAACGAGGTAGGGCTCTACTAAAACCTGTTTCGAATAGCCTTTTAGATGCACAATAAGATGAGCATAGTGAGATCCCATTCATCGATCTAGAAATAATGACACAAAAATCATTTTTGAAATAATGGACCCAAGTTTATTCGGCTGCTGAGTCATTACGCCGAAACTAAACGAGGTAGGGCTCTAATAAAACCTGTTTCGAATAGCCTTTTAGATGCACAATAAGATGAGCATAGTGAGATCCCATTCATCGATCTAGAAATAATGACAAAAAAATCATTTTTGAAATAATGGACCCAAGTTTATTCGGCTGCTGAGTCATACCGCCGAACCTAAACGAGGTAGGGCTCTACTAAAACTTGTTTCGAATAGCCTTTTAGATGCACAATAAGATGAGCATAGTGAGATCCCATTCATCGATCTAGAAATAATGACAAAAAAATCATTTTTGAAATAGTGGATCCAAGTTTTTTCGGCTGCTGAGTCATTACGCCGAAACTAAACGAGGTAGGACTCTACTAAAATCTGTTTCGAATAGCCTTTTAGATGCACAATAAGATGAGCATAGTGAGATCCCATTCATCGATCTAGAAATAATGACAAAAAAATCATTTTTGAAATAATGGACCCAAGTTTATTCGGCTGCTGAGTCATACCGCCGAACCTAAACGAGGTAGGGCTCTACTAAAACCTGTTTCGAATAGCCTTTTAGATGCACAATAAGATGAGCATAGTGAGATCCCATTCATCGATCTAGAAATAATGACACAAAAATCATTTTTGAAATAATGGACCCAAGTTTATTCGGCTGCTGAGTCATTACGCCGAAACTAAACGAGGTAGGGCTCTACTAAAACCTGTTTCCAGTAGCCTTTTAGATGCACAATAAGATGAGCATAGTGAGATCCCATTCATCTATCTAGAAATAATGCCAAAAAAATCATTGTTGAAATAATGGACCCAAGTTTATTCGGCTGCTGAGTCATACCGCCGAAACTAAACGAGGTAGGGCTCTACTAAAACCTGTTTCGAATAGCCTTTTAGATGCACAATAAGATGAGCATAGTGAAATCCCATTCATCGATCTAGAAATAATGACAAAAAAATAGTTTTTGAAATAAAGGATCCAAGTTTATTCGGCTGCTGAGTCATACCGCCGAAACTAAACGAGGTAGGGCTCTACTAAAACCTGTTTCGAATAGCCTTTTAGATGCACAATAAGATAAGCATAGTGAGAACTCATTCATCGATCTAGAAATAATGACAAAAAAATCATTTTTGAAATAATGGACCCATGTTTATTCAGCTGCTGAGTCATATCGCCGAAACTAACCGAGGTAGGGCTCTACTAAAACCTGTTTCGAATAGCCTTTTTGATGCACAATAAGATGAGCATAGTGAGATCCCATTCATCGATCTAGAAATAATGACAAAAAAATCATTTTTGAAATAGTGGATCCAAGTTTTTTCGGCTGCTGAGTTATTACGCCGAAACTAAACGAGGTAGGACTCTACTAAAATCTGTTTCGAATAGCCTTTTAGATGCACAATAAGATGAGCATAGTGAGATCCCATTCATCGAACTAGAAATAATGACAAGAAAATCATTTTTGAAATAGTGGACCCAAGTTTTTTCGGCTGCTGAGTCATAACACCGAAACTAAGAAAGCTGATTTGAATATCTGATTCCTGAATAGCCCATAGTGAGATTCCATTCGTTGATCTAGAAATGATGGCGAGTAATATTTTCAGCAGTAGGTAGTCTCCAGAAATTTCGGGTGGTGTGTTTCTGTGACGTTAAAACGAAACGAGGTAAAGCTCTTTTGAAAACTGTTTAAAACAGCTGTAGTCATTATTAGTTTTCCAATATAAACGTCGGGTATACTGGAACTGGAACCTATTGTAATTAAGGACTTCTTAATTTGGTCGGTTAATTTCAGTGTGAAGTTAGCGGCCAAATGTTGGCGGCCAAATCGGCCGCCAACTTTCGGCCGCTAACTTCACACCGGTGCATAATTCCGTGTAATTTATTTTAACCTTTAATACGATCGAACTATGATTGAAATTGGTTACTTGGCTTTACACATTACAATAAAAGTAGACGTCACACAAGCAATGTTGCTTGAAATGTAAAACCGTATATCAACAAAATTATGTATTTGAAATTGAACTTTGGTTTGTCTTCGAATCATATTTTTTGTATGTTCTGCATCGCGCTATTGAAGTTTTTTAGATTACTTGATATATATAAAAGTTTACGTGATGTAGTTGTCGGAGAAGTGTGAGCTGTTCGTCCACTAGTTCACACGACTCTTACCACTTAACGACGTCAAAGAGCTTGGCTAACTCTGCGATGTTGACTTGGTAACGTGGCGACGTATTACTGGAGCGAGTAGCAACAGGCAAATTCCAGTATGACGCAAACCCTACGTGGCAACGTAATATCGGAGCGAGTAGCATTAGGCAAATTCCGGTATGATGCAACTACTACAGTGGACGGTAGTACCCATGCTTACACACCATGTCAAAAGAGCCTAGCCAGCTCTGCGATGTGCTGTGTGAGGTGTGAGTGTGACAAACGCCTCACAACGAAAGTTAGAGTCTCCCTGGAGCAAATCGGGCACCTAACGTATAATTGTGTGCGAACCTCTGGCAACAGGGGTTCAGACGTACCATGGTTGCTTGGCCACCAAATTTGGTACGTTGCGTTAAGCTTTTACCATTTCGCCGAACCGGGTGCCAGGACAATGCAATTATAAAACAGAAAGAACCTGGTACCCGGTAAGGCCTTTTGCTGCTTCGAGACGAAGAGTATAAACATGAGCTAACGTTTGTGTATTCAGATTTTTGTAACGTGTTGTGATAGCGATCATCGTAACTTGAGCGACGTGAGGCATCCGAATGTCTATCAAGTTGAATGCTCAGTTCCGTAACATGCGTTTGAGGATGTTTCGTCAACTACATTCAATCATCAACAACAGTAACAGTCATTTGTATTTACCTACTGGTGGCTGCACTGATGCAGTCCATGGTGAGCGTCACTCGCGGCGCGAATACACATCCCGCGAAGCACCAACTACACTCGTGGGTCGCGCCTTAGCGCTAACACACTAATCTAGACGGATCTCGAGCCCACGGGTGGGCCGAGGATTGAAGAAAGGGGTGAGTACCCATCCCGCGCCGGTTTGTGAGATCACATGGCTTTCAAGCGCGAACGATCTTCGATCTTTTTGAGATGCGCGCGTGCGGTCCGTATGACGGCGGCGGAGGGACTGACTAGCTGTCATTTCCCGATAGGGATAAACCAAACAAAGTGTAATTGTGTGTAAGAAAGAGTAACCATCATAACCTTTTATTTAGCGTTACTTCAAGCATTTGCTACACCAGTTACGACTCTTTTTTTTCTTTTTTTACACACAACATGCCTTAGCTGGGACACTGTAATATTGATTCTCGAACTCCGTACGCTCAGATATTTGAAGGCTAAGGGTTTCACATGTACACTCCAACTGTAACTGCACCTCATCGTACTCACTAAATAATGTTTGCATCCTATGAATTCTTAACTCCAACTCATTGGCTGCAACACTGGTAAGTGATTCAACTTTCAAGTTGTTTACGTAGTTCGAAAAGGTAGTTAGGCGGCCTTTATAGCTGCCTCGTTTTTTGATTAATTCCTTTTCATCGGCCATTTTTGAGAGGTGGGTGCAGTCAACTGAAACGTTATACAATGCAATATTAACTTAACGTAATTGTTACAATAATTACCTATGCCTACTGAGAGATATTCGCTAATTTTCTGTTTTTATGCGATTTATTTATATGTATATAATATTAATTTAGTTAGTTTTAAGTTTAATCATGCTAGATATAACTCGTAGCATACATTAATTGATCAAATTACTAGTTAAATTATAACTAACTGTTTCCTTTAACACCTATGTATTCCGTCGAGTAAAATGATGATTATCTAACTTTACAGTTCGTAAATATACTAGTTAATTAATTAATCAGTGCCTACAGTACTGAATTACTAGTATTAAATGAAATAAATACGAAATTAAATGAAAGTAAAGTAGTAATCTGACGTAACACGAGTTAACCTTAAAAGTTAGGTACAGCAGTTAATTTAACAATGTAGAAAAATACTAACCGTAGTTAATTGTAACCTTATAATTACCTACTACCTGTTTACGAGCGATGGGTGGAAATTAAGAATAAATGAAGGCTTAACACTGTCTTCAATTCAGCAATCCAACTTGAGCACGATGTCCGCCGTATCTTTGCCCTTTGCGTGACCTCTTGCACTTATTGGACGAATTTCTTAATTTCTCCGCTAATTTACTCCTTTTATTAAATATAACCGTGGTATGGGCTGCAATTCTTCAATCCCGTTCGTTCTAGGACCATGTTATGGAGTATAACAGGAGTAGAAAATTAAAGACGGTTTCTGATCTCAAAACTAACGTGTAATATTTTACTTTGACACATACAGGAGGAAAATTATAAAAGCGCCTTACAAAAACGTAACAGCAATAAAACTTATGAACTAAGATGTGTAGCAATTTTCAACAAATATATTCCTATAAAATATTATTTCTCGTATTTCCGCTATTTACTACATAAAAAATATTGATTGATTTTTGTTTGTAACTGGCCGGCAGGGGATTTTACCAAAAAACAAATAAATATTTTGTTAAAAAAGGGATAAATTGCGTTATATTAAGATATCCTTGCATTTTTATACTCTTAGATTATAAAATTGTATCGTATATCTGAGGGCGCTCTGTAACCACAATGGTTACAGTACCCGATTATTGTGTTATATACTTATTCATAATAGTAGGGCGAGCGAAGCGAGTTAGATAGCCCACTCACCATACATTTTGTGGTACATTTTACGAAAAAACTATCAAGCTTTTGAATGTGAGTTTTCGTATAGTAGTTCAGAATTATGTCTAGATGTGTTATCTAACTAGGGCTTCCAAAATTACGGATTTGTCAATTACGTAATTGATTTCGTAATTAGAACGTTGAATTACGTAATTACGTAGTTACGTAACTGACCCGGAGTTCAAATTAAAAATCTCTAAATAATTTGTATTTGTTATAATTATTAATTATAATTAAGGGAAACTATTTTTAACACCATTATTTAAATAAATCGCAGCATCCACGTGTAATTTTCAGAACAAAGAGCTGAACGTATATGGTCAGTCCAGCTTGAGGAACTTCTACCAGTAATACGGTCGTCTTTAAGTTTTATTTGTTGTATTGGCAACCAGTTGTTATTGATCAAGTATGGTGGACAGTCTGATTCGAATATTGTGCTGGTCTAAAATCGATGAATTGGTACGATATCCCTTTCGAAGTAGGTATGACGCTTTGAGACCATGTACATCTCAAAGCACGTTAGAATAGTCATTATTAAGAATATTTTGACGCTCAGAGACCATTTACATCTTTGAGATATTATATTAAATTTTGTTATTCAGACTGAGACCTTATACATCTCTCAATTTTACTATTATTGTAATGTTTGTAATATTGATATATTTCTTAAATTGTAAATTAATATTTTCTCATGAAAAATCTATCATATGCTTATATTGTAAGACTTTTTTAAAATTGTACATTAACATTATGACATGTGAAAGTGCCCTTGTGGCCTGTTTGCAGAATAAGTGTTTGAATTCTGAATTTTGAATTCTATGTGTCTTAGATTTCTTGATCTTAAGTAGGTTAAGTATTATCATTGTAATAAGCATATTTTTGTGAGAAAATGGCTGACTGTCGAGTTTCTTTCGGCGTTTCTTCTCGGCAGTGGCCTCTGTGAAACGCTAGTAGGGTTTGACTTGTAAAAGTGCCATTGCGGCCTACTTACAGAATAAAGTTCATTTATTTCATTTTATTTCACTTATGCCACCAATATACTTCTAGCACTCAATCCAGTTGCTATCATCTGAAAATCTGGGAAAGGACTCCTCTAGTTTCCAAGTAGAGGTATACGCCATCTTAGAGTGTGCGACAACCAATCGGCAAAGCAATTATCTCAACAATATCATTTATATTCAATCGTATAGCCAGGCGGTGCTCTTGAATTGCCGGGAAGCATTAAATAACCTTGGAGCGAAAAACAAGGTTATTTTACGGTGGGTCCCGTCCCAGGGCATGCAGCTAGGTATCGCGGGAAATGAAAGAGCTGACGAGCTTGCACGAGCGGGCGCGAAGGGGATGCATTGCGGGCCATAATCGTTTTGCGGCATCCCCATACATCTAACCAAGCTAACCCTGGAAATCTACTGTTTCTACAAAACCATTCAGGCCTAGAGAGAGTTCCCATGTCTGAACCATTCCAAGGCGCTATTTAAGGCCTTTAACAAAAAGGAGTCCCCTGATGCCTATTGCTAAGCAGGGACCGACTACGCGTGTTTGTAAGGGTGCTTACTAAATAAGCACATGCACACGTTAGGATTGAGTGACACAAGGAGGTGCAGACGCTGCATTGAAGTGGAGGAGACGCTTGCACACATCCTAACTGACTGCCCTAGCCTAATGCACAGCCGTAGCTCTTTCTTGGGCAAACACGTCATGTGCCCTGAAGAGACTAAATTTCTCTAGTTCAGCAAAATCCTGCAATTCTTTAAGTTTGCAGGACTTTACCCACTTTTAGGATCCCAATAGTTCAGCAATGGTCGCAATTATAGCCACTACCCCCAAATAGTAATATGATATTAATAGGTTTTTGATCTGTTCCGCCATTCCAGCCACCACATCGAACACCCGCCCGGTAAAATAATGCACCCCTGGCCCCTGTCGGACCTCCTTCTTGTATCTAGTCCACAGACATCAGAGTAACCTAGTCGAAAGGGTTACATCGCAATCCTGTCCATTCTCGCTAGTGATGTGTCGAGGTACCTAGGTACTAACTCCAAATAATATCCCATAATCTTTTATGTTATTTAATAATACGTTAATTTACAATTTCATAAAACCTTTTTCCATTTTTTGACTGAAATAGTAGGCATATTTTAAACAAATAAGTGGTAATACATAATTCCGTAATTACGGAATTTAACCTTTGAATTACGTAATTATTAGAAGTCAAATATCTGTCCGTAATTACGTAATTCCGTAATTACGGAATGGAAGCCCTAATTTTTGATTTATCAACTATAATTTGAAAAATAAATATTGCGATACCAACGCCATCTGTTGAGCCAAGTTATGAAACCAATAGCTTCATGACATGAAATAACGGTAACTACTAACGCCATCTGTTAGAAAACTTAAGAGTTCATGCGACGTTACATTTTTTGGTTAGGCGGTTGACACACTGATGCGGTTTCCGGACGGTTTCCGCAATGCGAGCCAGATATCACTATGCTAATCTATAGTGGTGTCCTGCTCGCACTGCGCATTATATGGATATAAATAAAGAGTGAGTAAATTACCTACGTAGTTATTATTTTTTCTACATACACCTATAGGTACATACATTATATTATTACGTAAAAATAGGTATGTTAAAAAATATACACTTAAGTCCTCACACATTTACGACGACACCATCAGGAGTGCTACCGCAAACCACAAACGAAGTTCCTCTCTCTGTCGCACTTATGTGTAAACTTGCAAGAGGGAAAATTTCGAATGCCCTTCGCGGTAGCAGCCCAGAGGAGCTAAGATGATCGCTTATACTCATACACATTTATTCATAATATTATATTGAAATATTTCATGTCAAGAGGTATTATTACAATGTCAGTTTCATTTCAATTCGGATGTCGGACATAGGACTGTCAAGATGGTAAGTGCGAGAGGGACGAAATTTTCCCTCTCTGTCGCACATGTAAGTTTGCACATAAGTGCGACAGAGAGGGAAGGTTTCGATGGGTTCAAGATGTTTGCCGGAAACTATAACGATGAATTGTTTCGTATATGGCGCCCTTTAGCCTGGCCGCAGAAGCACGGAATTCCGATACGGTTTCAGAGAGAGGGGAGTTGAAGCCTCTTGCTCTACGAGCGAGAGGCTTCAACTCCCCTCCCCTCCGTTTCCGTTCGGAATTCCGTGCGTGTGCGGCCAGGCTTACGGATTCGATGCGCCCGGGTTGAATCCCGAGATGGCAGGTCACTGTTTTAACCGACTTTAAGATTTCAAAAGAGGAGGTTCTCAATTCGGTTGTATGTTTTTAATGTTTGTTACTCCATAACTCCGTCATGTCAGAACCGATTTTGATAATTCTTTTTTCATTGTATATATATTCAAGTTAATCCCGTTTTTGTCAAAACGCAGTTCTGATGATGGGATCCATGAGGAATCGAGGAAACTCCTCAAATGTTAAAGGCATACATATAGTGATTTTAGTATTTTCATAAACAAATCAAGCATTTACATTTAAATAAGTGACATTCGATGAAGTGGAACTGCTGATGATGATCAGAATGGAACTTATTTTTTTTATTTAAATAGTGCTTTTTGTGTTTTTATCAACAAATCAAGCATTTTCATACAAAAATGTGACATTTGATGAAGTGGAATTGCTGATGATGATCAGAACAGAACTCTTCAACGAGGAAAAGTTCACGTTTGGCTATTTGTCCTCCTTAGCTGTGTTTGTTAAGCAAGTTCTATTTTCACGACTAATTTTTGTCGTGCTCGAGTTCTGATGATGGGATCCATGAGGAATCGAGGGTACTCCTAAAATGTGAAAGGCACACATGTAGTGATTTTAGTATTTCATCAACTAATCAAGCATTTTCATTCTAATAAGTGACATTTAATGAAGTGGAACTGCTGATGATGATCAGAACGGAACTCTTTGGCGACGCATAGTTCACGTTTGGCGAATTGTCCTGTTTGGTGTGTTTGTTAAGCAAGTTAGATTTTCAAGACAATCATTTGTCAAGTTCGAGTTCTGATGATGGGATCCATGAGGAATCGAGGGAACTCCTCAAATGTTAAAGGCATACATATAGTGATTTTAGTATTTTCATTAACAAATCAAGCATTTACATTTAAATAAGTGACATTCGATGAAGTGGAACTGCTGATGATGATCAAAATGGAACTCTTCAACGACGCATAGTTCATGTTTGGCGATTTGTTCTCTTCTTTATGTTTGTCAAGTTTGAGGTCTGATGGTGGATTCCATGAGGAATTGAGTACTTACTCTTCTACCATTATAAACATATTTATAGCCAATTTTATTTCATTGTATGGAATCTAAGAGTGGTGCATATAAGTATAATAATCTTTCGCCGGCCTCCCCCATTGAAGTCGGTTTTTTTTTCTTAAAAATTATTAAAAGTTGTTTTAAAATTCTTGTGTTAATTTTCATTACACTTTTCCAAAATTTTGTTTTAGGAGGTATTGGAACACAGCACTGCCCTGGGGCCAATTTTTTTTATCTGTTAACACATACATAGGCGTAGAAAGAGGATCCTATAGAAGGAGGGTTAGCGAATCACACACAGGGACGGAGATATTGTGACAGTTTTTTCTGGGGTTACCACAAAAAGAATAATCTCCCCATTTTTACTCACAAATAGGTTTTTAATTATTGAGAATCTTCAAAATAAATTCTTAGTAAATATTAGCGGGCAAACACAAAATATCCGATGTCCTCCCAATTACGATATAATAAATGTGTACTAATTTTAATACCTACATTAAAGTTAACAAAATCACGATTAGATTAAAACGTCTTAGTTATTCAGCCGTTATAATAATGAAATCCACAATAGTATTCTAATCACATCACAATTAAATTTTTAATCAGTTATTTTTAACGTTCGAGCCGATCTGGTTTACCCAATATTATGGGTAACATATTTTCTTACACGCTGGCCACTGGTTTATCGATGACACTTTGGTGGCATAGGCCGGTGGCAGACAATCGCTGCCTTATACGAGATGAGGGACAGGAGATATGTCATTGTTTCTCGCTCCCACGTGTGTTATTGTCTATGCTTACATCTCCTTCACACAGCTTTGTATGTGTGTATCACCAGCTCCATCTATACTTACTTCATGTACATAGGTTTATGTTAGTTTAGTCATGTTTTTATAATGTCATGTATATTTTCTTTTTCATTTATTCAATAATCTAGGCTCTCAGTGACTGAATAGAAAACATTCCATGCTATAGAAAATTAATCGACAAATGGATGGGATTGGAACATTTGAGAATCATTGTTAAGGCACAGATTTCTGGAATAGTAAACGCTACTCGGAACAGTTTAATAACGAATTGACTACCGAAATGAATATCGAAATTATTGTCTAGAATATTCGAATAGAAGTATATAAGCGGACCGAGCTCCCGGTGCAGGACAGTTGGTGTAGAAGTAAATATCGGAGTGGATCGGTGGATCGAAGTGTGAAGTA